>JAHDVE020000997.1:0-12467 GCA_022606495.2 Halesus radiatus | reverse complement strand
TTAACCCTTTAGGCGCCACATGTATTTTTTTTAAATGCTGGAGAAGTGTCGATAATCCATGAATATATATATATATATATTTTATTTTGATTACTTTTATTTTGATTACTTTTATTTTGATTACTTTTATTTTGATTACTTTTATTTTTAGACACATGTTTTCAATAATGTGACGTAATTTTAGAACCGTGGGTGACGCGTGACGAATTTTATGGCTCGAGCTATATATCGTTCTGTGGCACTCAAGTACAATAATGTATCGGAACGATATATCGTTCGGTGGCACCTAAAGGGTTAAAAAGAACCGGAATCAGGTTCCTGGTCACAAAGCATAGCAAAAGCAATTTAAACGAATTTTCGTCATCTTTCTCCAGAGCTTTTTACAATTTGGTAGGCGGGTATAGGTACAGCCTCCTCCCCGGGAACCATTTATTGGGTAACCAACACCTCTACCATAGGTCACCTCAAGTGGTTTGCTATGTTCAATGACTTAGCAGGGGTTCCCGGGTTCATGGGGTGAAGCTTGTCCAGGTCTTGGCGGTGGATGCGTCTGCCTACCAGCTGATTTATATAATACACCTTTCATCATAACTCTTTATTTAGCACGAATGTGCTAACCTTAACTAAAATTGATTTATATTTACGTGCACCATTTTTCTTTATAATTAAAATTAAAATTCTTTTCACTAAAAAAGTAGCCCTGCTTTTACGACAAGATTCCGAGTCCTAGTAATAACACAGAAACCTGTGAAAATCACTTGACTTGCTAAGATGAAAACTGAAAATTGAAGTTTGTTATAACAGAAATGAAGTAAAAAATTATGTTTACATTTCAAAGAAAGAATAAAAATAATCGTCTTGTAAAATATATTATAGGCAGGTACTTATCGCTTCTCGGGATTTAAAAATATATTTTTAAACTTTTTCTTAACACATGCATCAGTTCCAATTTAAAAAAAGCTTACATATCTCCGAACAAGAACGTTACATTCTTTATAACACTTCTAATCGGGTTATAGAATTTCCTATTATATTCCTCTTGAACTATATTTATCTTTTCAATAGAGTGAGGAACGGGGTTTGTTAATGGAATCGGCAGAAGGCGAGCTGGCCGGAGAGGTTCTATGAGGATGAAGAGAAGTACTTAATAGCTTTTGAGGAATGATTTAACGGGACAAAAACCCGAGGAATGGCGGAGACCGCGGACGATTCAGTCGTTAAATGATGTGCTTTTCTTAGAAACGTGAATAGAAGCTTCAGAAAAAATAGAAACAGAAACAACGTTAATTTTAAAGCCCCCTCATGTTGTGTACAAACTAATTAATAATTAAAAAACTAATCAATAATTAAGCTAATTAAAAATCGTACAAACTAATTAATATTGAAGATGCTCTCAGTATCGCCCTCGTGAAAGACCACCATTCAGAATTGAAACGTTGCTTAAAATGGCTTTTAGCCGTGTTTGGTGACCAGATCTGAATAGCCAGGTATTTCCCCACCTCCCTCTTCTCCTTCCCCTCCCCAATACCTACAGCTTCACAACATTCCCCAATTGGGAATGCTCAAGTCTCACTGGCTCCAGACGGTTGCGAGCAGTTGGGACTCTTATGCGGTATTCATATAAAAAAACATATTGTCATAAAACGGAACTGCACGTGAAAGTGATAAAAATGTTATTCTATTTTATTTATGTTTATTTGGTTTAACGGTTTAAATAAAAAATAAAGTAAAATAAAATTGACAATTTACAGGTTTCCATTTGGATATTATATACGAGTGATCGAGCGATTTTCGAAGAAATCAAATTAAAATTGAAAAGATAATTATACAAAATAAAGAAGAAATACACGTTTAAAAGTTACATATAATTTGGAAAGGAAGGGGGTGGGGGCGATCTAGTTGAAATATATGTTTGTGATTTTATATTAATAAAATAACAAGAAAAATAATATACATATATAAGAGTCTAGTTTTTGGACTGTTAGTTCGTGGTGGAATTCCATTGTATTAGAATTGAAATTAAACACTTTTGTACTTTCTTCCACTTATTTATTTTCACCAGGACCGGTTTCATCCCACTACGGACATTTTCAGACTGGTAGTTGACATTCTTATGCTACGGTATTTATATAAACTTAGGCAGGGTTACACAACATTGTATCTATATCATGAATGTTTCTACATTCATGATATATATATATCTGATTTCTATTACATTCATGATATAGATACAATGTTGTGTAAATACCGTAGCATAAGAATGTCAACTACCAGTCTGAAAATGTCCGTAGTAGGATGAAACCGGTCCTGGTGAAAATAAATAAGTGGAAGAAAGTACAAAAGTGTTTTAATTTCAATTCTAATACATATATAAAATGATAAATGTTATTCTTATATTGGAAATTTCAACTAATAAGATGAATGAAACCGAAACATTAAATGAAAATTGATTGCAGGTATATAATATATAATTCTATCGGATTTTTATATAAATAACAATATAAGTAAATTTCTAATGAATTCAAAAGATAAGGACGATCAACTAAGCCACTCGGGCACTTATAAATTGAATTGTAAAAACTATTAGACATTTTACATCGGTGAGACAGCACGTCATGTCAACATTAGAATCAAAAACACAAAATTGAAAAAGATCATACCTATAACCATATCACCGGCACTAATTACGCAAAAATGGATTTAGCATTAGAATAAATAATTTATAGGCTTCAGAATTAAGGAAAGCCGTTTTAAAATTGTTAGTTATATTCTTAATAATCAACTTAACTTGTCTTACAGTCAACTAACTAACTAACCATCACGCCGTTTCGCCGCAAGAGTAGGCAGAGAGGACGGACCGCCAAACAACTCGATCTTGGCATACACGTCTTGCTTCATCCACTTTCATACAACGTCTCATACATTCTCTTCTGTTATTCCGACTTCTGACATGGCCCGACTCAAGTATTTGTTTCACTTGAACGTGCCATGTCTTCCTCGATCGTCCCCGGCTTCTTCCCGTTCCGTATATTTCCCGTTAACTCAAAATGTCCCTTTCCTCTTAATCCCTCACTCCTTTGATGTACTGCCTCTTTGTCTTTTATATATTGTCCCATTATATTATATGTAAGGAAATTTTATTTCTGTCTCACTGTTCCAATGTTTCATATTATTTTATATCTATCTCTTATTCTATGTTGTATTGTGTCACCTACTTGTGTATATGCTCACTCCATGTATTTTTGATTAGTTTTCACGTTTACCCTGATGAAGCTTGGGATCTGCGAAACCGGTTGGTAATTAATTAAAATTACATTGGTGGTTCAGAACAAAGCGTTTATTACATTTAACAAGTTAATATGTTCTTGAAATAGTGACAACAACGTTAGTATGAAAACGCTTGAAAGGGGGTATTGAAATATGAACAATATTATATCAATTTTGATCTATTGTAAAGCTACGACCACAATACCAGTTTTCGGCGTCTAATTTAATGGAAAAAACACTTTTTTAACGCAGTTTTGTTTTATTTAAAAAAATTCTTTAGGATATATTTTTTTATAATATTATGAATAATCACCTCCTGAAGTTTCGCATTACCACCCTGAAACACGGTGTACATATGAATACCTGAAATCAATTAAGCACGAAGTGCCAAAAAAATAAAAATTTAAAGTAAATATGTAGAAATGGTTCTTGTGCCATCGCCAACCAATGCCCTAAATGTGGCACAAAAGTATTTGTGGCTTTACGTGATGTAACAAAAACAAACAAGTCATATGAACCGAGTGTATTTAGTAATAAAATGACTAAGGTGCCAATGACAAATTGACTACACGCAGTTCTTTTTAATAACTTCTAATACGGTACTTATATCCCTTTTTTATGAAATGAGTCATGACACTTAACGCCTTCTGTAAATTTGAAACTAAACACGCTAAATCTTTATTTTCATGGCTATATTAGTAAATTAAAAATTGTAATCTTCCTATAGTCTTATATTTCAATGTATTTTTTTAATATTTCCTAAAAATAAGTAACTACAGCACAATTGTTTTTCCAGCACTCGTACCAGTATATTTCGTTTTTTTTTTCCAAAATCCGCCAAAACGCTCCGCTATGGCCGGTCGGTTTTGATCAGTTTTGAGGTTAGTATACCAAACTTCAAAGCAAGGATGAGCTTTACCGTACATAATTCTATATTCTATTAATGATAAACCAAAACAAAACATAAGTAATAAAATTATGTGCCTTTTTAGAAACTTTAACTCGAGGAATAATAATAGTTCTGATCATTAACATTATCATAAGATCCGTATTGATAATCGGTTTGCTCATAAATACTTTAATTTTTTTCATCAATAATAGTTTGTCTTTTTTTAACAACAATTATGGAGCTTAAAGTCACTCAAATAAAGTTTAAATTTCGCCAAAACTTAAAAAAAACACATGTTTAGAATACTAAACGAAATCTAAAATAAATTTACTTACTAATCCAAAAACAGAATGCACATATGACGTCAGATGTTCCAAATGCAACGGTACCAACATGACAAGGTGTTTTGATGAAATGATTTTGTTTTTCCACTGAATATTGATTTATAATTTCTAAGTAAAATTATATATAATATAAGTTACATATATTCAGAGTCGACGTTTTTTGATCTACATGAAAATATATTTTTAAAGCCATCATATTTTTCATTGGAGTTCCTTATTGTTGTTTTTATTCAATAAAAACCCTATATCTCAACTCAAAACGTTTGGCACTTAATGCTTTATTTAACTCAGGTATGAATATATTTTTATTTTTATACTTTTACTAGAATAACATAAGATTTTGTCATATAATGGGAGGTTGGGGTAGAAATTTCTAGTTGAATAGATCGAGTAAATCTGTACTGCTACCTTCCATATCGTGGACCAAACTGCATGAATATGCATGCTGAAACCGACTTGTCAAAGCAACCATTCTATCAAAGTTATCCCTTGTAGGACATCAGAGATATTCAAAGTTACGACCCATTCGCTGCCGCTGGAATAATGTAAAATGGAACCCTTGAAGTTTTGAAGTTTACTCATGAACGGAGTGAATATATCTAATTAAGATCTTCGGTTGCAAACTGGGCGAGGTTAATTAGACAAATGACTTGATTTATTGTTTAGTCAAAAAACTCCAGTGAAAAATATAATGACTAAAAGAATCCTTTCTCAATATATCACTTTTATCATATAAAATTATACGTAGAATTTATGAATCGTTATTTAAAAGTGAATAAGAAGTCAGCTCAACAAAACACTGTGTTATGTTGGTAGCATTGCGTTTGGAACATCTGACGTCACGTGAGCATTCTGTTTTTGGATTAGTATGAAAAAATTTTGTTTTGTATTTTAAATATGGATTTTTTTTTAGTTTTGGCAAAATTTTAATTTAATTTGGTCGACTTTATGCTCTATAATTGTTTTTCAATATAAACAACTATTGTTCATGAAATAAATTAGAGTATTCATGATCAAACCAATTATCAATACGGATATTTTGATGATGTTAATGGTCAATACTATTATTATTCTTTGAGTTAAAGTTTCTAAAAAGGTACATAATTTTATTACTTCTATTTAGTTATGGTTTACCATGAATAGAATATACAATTATGTATGGTAAAGCTCATCCTTGTTTTGACATTTAACATTCTAATCTCAAAACTGATTAAAACCGACAGGCCATAGATTTGGAGCGTTTTGGCGGCCTTTTAAAAATTTTAAGTTTTAAAAAAATTTTAACCGTGAAAACTTTAAAAACCGAAATATACTGGTATTTATGTTTAAACATCATTATCGATATAAAAAATAATAATAATAATAAAATTGGACTGGAATTTCTTATTCATCAGCATTTAAAGAAAGAAAGATGTGATTTCATTTTTGTGATGTCTTAATCACGGCCTTCGATTTTACTAAACTCCATTTAATCTTAGCCCGGAATCGTTTGGGCTATGGTATCCTCAATTTGGGATCCTCATCATCATCCGAAATGTTGTGAAGATTAAGAAAGAGGGAGGGAACAT
Source organism: Halesus radiatus (assembly GCA_022606495.2). Lineage (NCBI taxonomy): Eukaryota > Metazoa > Arthropoda > Insecta > Trichoptera > Limnephilidae > Halesus > Halesus radiatus. The sequence goes on along the minus strand of JAHDVE020000997.1, from coordinate 6,399 downwards.
TGAATAAAGAATTACTTACCCACAAGAAATGCCTTCTTTGTTAATTTGATTGGTCTACTTTTTGGATCTAGCCCCGAGAGAGCCAATGAGAAACAGTGCTCTGTTTCTCTTACACTTCCTATATTGTATTTTTCAATTAAATTTAATCAAAATGATGAACTTTTTTGTATTAGAAATTTTATGGCACGAATATCTAACTTTTGAATCGCGAAATATGGAAGGGGAGGATGTTGGAAAGAAGAAGATTGCAAATACCTGCCAATTCAGATCTTGTCTTACACAAATAATATGAATGTTATTTCAAGCAATGCATCGATTCTAAATGGTAATAATTCTTTCACCATGGCGATACTGAGAGTATTAATCATAACTAGAAAGCAGAAATTCTCAAGCAAAAAAAAAACCCTAGATCGGAGAGTGAAACTTACAAACATTCACAGACCAACGCATTTATGTTTAGCTCGAGACGTCCTTTCTATAATATTATCATTTAAAAAATTAAACTTTTTAAAATAAATTCACTTATTGCTAATTGTCAGAAATTTAAAGAAAATTTCTAAGCCTTCGCTACTTTAGTGAATTAATTCAACAAAATGACTTTATTCAAAACAAATACGTTTCACAAAAGATTAATTAAACAAAAATAAATCAAACGTTCCCCGTAAATGAGAATTGGCTTTTATTAAAATCCATGGCAGACTGAAATTTTATCAATGTTGAATTATTTACAAAATGTCTTGAATGACTTGTATTTAATAAGATCAAAGGGCCTTTAGTTTGGTACTCGAGGCAGTCTATAGATTAAAAGCTGTCAATTTTCCAGACAATTTATTTCCTGTGGATGGTGTTTGGAAAATTTGATTAATTTTACTGATTCGAGTCACGTTTTATAAGTTCTTGAGCATCATTAGGCACTGCCTTCCCTTCTTCTGTGATTAGAGGCATCTCATTCGCGTCAATTAACGTTTGATTCAAACAAATCACTCGTAAATGAAACGATGTTTTAATAATGATTTGATATTATTGTGACTGCTTATGATTTATGGGTAAAGTATAACTTGATTTGTATGCTGTTATTTTTGACATATTTGAATTATGTTAACTCGTAATCATTTGTGATTTGTGTATAAATTAAATTGAAATACTTTGGAATTAAGTTATAAACAGATCTGTCATTTTATTTGTTAAATCTCTATCAAGTTAAAAAATATATTAAATTGTTTGTTGTTCGTACCTATGAGAGGGATGCAATTAATTATTATTATTATTTTTTTTTTTATTCTAATATTCTCCTGATGAAGGAAGGGTGCTTCCGAAACCGGTAGAGTTTTGATGAAATAAAAGTGGTCTACAACAAATTTATGTGTTTTTTATTGTTGGATGCAATTAAATTTGAACTTTTTTTTATGAAACTGACCTCCATCAAATTTTCAAATGCATGATTTTTTAAATATGCTTACCATGGTGGCCATAAATGGAATGTTTATGCTTAACGGAACGACTAATTTATTGAGCTACGTGTAAGGTCAAATCAAATGCATTTTTACAGTTTAAAAAATCGTGCTTTAAATTATTAAACATGTGTTTTTATATAACTTTACAAGACACGTAAGAAACTCAATAACAATCCGCTTATAGTGCTCCCCGGCTTCGCCCGAAATTTTAATTACTTTCTTCCTGAAAAATTATTTATCTAATATCTTAAACCGCCAATATAATTACTTAAATCCATTGAAACGACAATCTTTTTATTTTAAAACCTAGTTTTTTTGTTTTTTTTTTTTTTAATTTTAAATTACGCTTTGGAACTACGTTACGTACGTATTAATATAAGCATAAAATAAAATGTGTTTTATCGTAAGATTAAAAAATTATAGTACAATTTAAAACTGTTTTTGTTAAGTTTGAAGAATTCTAAGATTCGGAGATCAAGACTCAATCGAGCATCTACGTTACGTTACGTTAAGTTTAGTTAAGTTAGGTATGTCTCTAGATATATATATATATATATAAAAATCAATGTAACTTTGTTTGTTTGTCCTCGATGTTCTCGAAAATTACTGTTCCGGTTTCACTGAAAATAGCAGTTTGTTTTTATTAGTGCCGGGAAGGTTTAGTGTGAATGAAATCCAATTTTAATCCAGTTTTAAAATTAGCACGAAAAACATTGAAGCCGCCATGTTTTATTTAGGTTAGCCCATAGATATAACACTCTGGTTAGCCACAGATTTCATGTTCAAAAGAAAAAGTTTTTTTGCGTAGAATATTTTCAAAATGGACAACACGAGTAGGTACTTACTTATGAACTTTATAATTTAGATATATTTTGAAAAAATAAACATTTGGATTGAAGCAAAATATTCTAATGAATGTTTCTTTATTTGGAGAATGTTACTTTCGCTCTCAAATCAATTATGGTACCTTAATGTCAAGCACAACTTCATGAATTTATTCAAAAAAAAAAATCGCAAGCAATGCCGAGTGCCCATCAGCTAATATAAAATAAATATTTAACTCATACATTCAAATTAATATAATTGTCTTCCAGGTGAAAATAAAAAAAAAGTCTATGTGTATTTAAAAATAAATTATAATGTGCAAAAATTGTAAAATATCTATTTAGGTAATCATTCTAGATAAGTAAGTTAAAGAGTAATTTTCTTTTTTTCTAGAAGTAAATAATGATTTTGTTGTTTTTAAATTAAAATTTTAATAGGTAGTATACTCAATTTGTGAAAAATTGAAAAAATTATTAAATGCCGAATTATTTTGTTTTTTTTTTGACAGTTTATAAGATGTTTCATTACTCCATCTAAAATTTCATATTTCATTACTTACAGCTCACCGTTAAGGAGAAATTACTATTTTGGATATAAAAGATCGACTTTCTACTATGTACCAATATACCCTAAAACATTTGCATTTCACAAGGTTTCGCAGATTTGTTAAAAGTTAAGTTCAAAGATACAAGTTTCGTAATACATCAGTGTTTTAGAGTATTGGTTGTTTCAGGTATTACAACTAACTTTTTTTTTCTATATAGATAAGTTGTTCATTGGTAATAATAATAACAATAAATGGATAATTTGTATAGCGCCTTTTTTTGTAAAAATCATCGCAAGTGCGCTGTACAGTTTTTCTTTCAATGCTCAATCTTATCACTAACTATGGACAATCTTTTATTACATTTTCGTGGATAGCAAATACATTCAATGGTTCATCGATCTGTTTTACCAAACTATGTGTACAATGGATTTGACCAATGAACGTGATGCCGCGTTAAATATACATGTTATTAATTTTATGTACAGACAGATAATACCTATGTGTACACTATTACGTTAACGAAATTCCACCAAAAACAGTTTTAAAAAGATTTCTCAGTAAGTTGTCTTCGAAGAGTACGAGTACGTGAAGGCAGATTTTTTAGATAGACACAGCCTACCGCACAGCTGCTGGTACTGGAACTGGGACAGGGGAGTAGCTGGGAATTATTCGCTCCAGTAAATCCACTGCACCCTTCGAAGGATCGGGATGGGGTGTAGCCATTACTCATTCAGACTGGAAGATGTAGGATCACACGTACGTACATCCATTACGTGGTAAATATCCTAAAACTGTGACTTGAATGTGTAAAATTATTGACACTTTCGGCAAGGATCTGGGGGAAGATTCTCTAACGTATCTAACGTAGGTACAGCCTATTACAAGTACTTACCTACTAACCTATTCATCAAAATGTTTAATCGCAGGGGATAGGCAGAGAGAATGCACCGCCACACATATGTCTGTATATATTATATGTTATTTTATTTTTTATAGAACTCCATTTAATACATATGTTTTTTTTTTTTTAAACTAAATTAAACGTCTAATTTTAGAACTGTCAATTCATGACAGAAATCCTTTTTCGTACGATTTTAAAAATCCTTTGTAGCTTTGTAAAGTCTTTCTGTTTTGTGTGTAATATTAGAAAGAACAAATGGGGCTCACTCCTCACACAATTACTATATATGAAATATACCATAGACTTAGTTTAAGAAACCTGTCCGTTCTGAAATAAACAAGTGTAAGACAATTACGAAGGTTTAAAATTAAAAAATGCCAGTCTTTTTGTTTGCCATTATTTTGTTTTAAATTAAAATCATACGATACGTTTGTTTTATTTATTTATTCTTAAATTTAATTATGAAAACAAAAACATTAGCCACCCATCTCACTAGGACAATCCTGCGTTGAGGTGAGTGGCTTATGCAGTGGCTTATGCAGTGTATTCCCTAGAGTTAAGAAATTAATTGTGGGATCACATGAAAAAGGACAGAAAATAAAAAGATTTCAGTCGCACCTGGGACTCAAACCCAGGTCCTCTGCCGATCCGGGCAACGCTCAACCAACTTAGCTAAAGAGACCAGTTCAATTTTCGTCTTTCATTTGGGATATGTTAATATTATTTTCTTCAATGATTAAATATTACAATAAGGTTTTTCAATCTCAATAAAAATAAATTATTATAAGCAATAATTATTACCTGAAAAATCATACAAATTGAATAACCTTCCGAGAAAAAATACATGCTGCCGACGGGACACGAACCCGCGACTTTTTGTTACCACTGAGCTACGGCAGGTTATTCATTACCCGACAAATTAGTCAACATTTACCAGTTCTTCAGACTACAATCATTGCTTATTACATTTTTCCTCACTGGAAACAACCATCTTTATTTTTGTGGGAAAGGCATTGTAAGTGCTAACTCTCTCACTAGGTGGCGTCGAGATTATATCGAATCTACATTTTATTTTGTAAGAATATTTTTTACTTGCCAGATATTATTATTTTAAATGATTAAACTAATGTTTATAAGACAAGATTTTTTTATGCCTAGCACAAACATGGTAACAAATTATTATAAGCAATAATTATTACCAGAAAAATCATACAAATTGAATAACCTTCCGAGAAAAAATACATGCTGCCGACGGGACACGAACCCGATCATCATATTTAAAATATCAATAAAAATAAGTAATAATAAAAAATTGAACACATAATTTTCATTTGCAATACAGACATATCACTGGTACATCGTAATACAAGTGTATAGAGACGCATATTATAAAGAAACACTTCACTGGTATATTATATAGTTATACTTATTACAGAGACACATCATTGTAACAGCTATTTCGGCGTTTAAAGCCATTTTCAAACTGTGATCAGGTCACATTGAGACGACTTACTTAAATGATTTAATTTACCTATACCCTGGGTTAATTTATTTTTATGGTGTTTGAAATTGGGTAGGGTAAAAAAAAACATATAAATACGTCGCCTCAATGTGGCCTAACAACAATTTGAACACGGAAACAGCTCTCACAATAATAACAACCTAAAAATATTTACAGAACTTTGTAAGAACATTAAAAAAATAATATAAATCTGTCTACAAGTAATATAAACAATGATAATAAATACATTTTACAGAGCATCCTGCTCATTCGTAAAATGCATTACATGTATTATTTTGTTTTATTCATCGATGAGCCGGTGGATGCAATCTGTTAGCCGTAAAGTCCATAAACTATAAGTTATTAGTTATTACAATAGATTATCTCCAATTAGTAAAAAGATTGGACAAATATTTGTGCATTACCATTGGGGTGATTTTTCACAAAACGGCGCTGTACAAATGATACATATATTATAATTATTTGTAACTCTTACTTGGCATACACCCATACACGATGACGATCTTCGAGGCCAAGCGGTTAAGTTACTTGACTCCGGATCCAAAATTTGCGGGTCTCGAAACCGGGCATATGCAAATAAATTTTAATTATACTATTGTATGAAGCTCTCACTTTGTGGTTATCCATTATAATTAAATGAAACAATCAAACTCTGTTTTAACAACGGGAATAAACAAGCCGTAATTTCGACATTAGAATCAAAGAACATGTAAGATGTCTTAAAAAAAAAATCCTAATTCACTAATCATATTATTTCAAACAATCATAGTTTTAATAAAAATACGGAGATCAATATTCTTCACATTAATAGTAAAGGTAAAAGCTTTGATAATTTAGAAGCCTTGGAAATTAAGAAATCCCTTAATAATAATGAGTCTATTATTAACAATCAAAAAACCTATATCACAGCCCATTTTAAATATGTTTCCTTTCACCCTTCCCCCTATTATCTATCTCCTTCCTCACTCTTTACTAATCCCTAGTCACGCCCCCACCCTAACTGTGACACCTAATATGTATGTTCTGCCATAATTTTGTAATATTGTTTAGTACATATTTTGCCCTGACGAACACAGCTTGATTGTTTTAATTAATTAAATTTGAATTATTTTGTACGTTATGTTATTTTATATAAAATTAATCTTTTTTT